>CM048747.1:489287871-489315371 GCA_026315105.1 Locusta migratoria
CTGCTGCCAGATCAATGGTGCCAAGGATTGTCTGAGAAACTTCGTCAACTATCGCCATGTCAGTATCCACCGCTGTGTATAGTTGAGTGTAGTATGCGACAAGGGCAGTGCTTATTTCTTGTTGCGTAGTTAGATGTCTGCCATCTTCAGTGTCCAGTACGTGTATCAGGCCTCTTCTTCGACGCTTACGTTCGTTGATGATATGATACATGGATGGTTGTTCTCCCATGACTCGGTCGAGTGCCCTTGCCCTGACTGCTACTCCTTCGAGGTGGCTTCTCATGATGGTTATAATCTTGGCCTTGGCTTGTTGTACCGTCGTATGTCTCTCCGGAGAAGGTGCCTGGTTATTGCAGTCACGTAGAACGGTGAAGTAAAAGTTCATCGTTTGCCGTCGCCACGCTGCCTGTTCACGACCGTAGCGAATGAAGGTACGGCGTATCGCTGGTTTGGCACAATCCAGCCACCAACGTAGTGTTGTGGGATACGCCTGGAGACGTCTTAGGCATAATTTCCATGTATCTTCGATGGCACTGCGACAGTCTGGGTTGTCAAGGTGGGCGACGTTCAGTTTCCAAGGACCGCGGCTCCGCCACACCTGTTGTCTCCTGAGAGAGATGGTACATATAAATGCCGTGTGGTCGGTGAAGGCTGCAGGCCATAGTTCTGCATCCACGATATCAGTTCTGAGAGTATTTGTTGCGTAAACTCGATCGAGGCGACTAGCGGAATGACTCGTCATATGGGTGAAGCCTTGACGTAGGCCATGCACATGCTCCCATGTGTCAACCAAATGCATATCACGCACTATCGTCCTTAGTTCCGGGCACGTTGTGTATCCAGGAATTTGATCTTTCGGGGCAAGTACACAATTAAAGTCACCGCCGAGGATGAAACAGTCGTGTCGTCCTTGAAAGAGCGGTGCAATTTCCTCGGAAAAGAAGCGGGAACGATCTCGTCTCTTGTCTGTTCCGGATGGTGCGTAAATGTTGATGAGTCTGACACCAAGCACCGTCATCGCTGATCCCCTTGCTGAAGGTAGGTGTAGAACATCCTCGGCTTCTATGCCTTCTCTAAGAAGTATTGCCATGCCGCTGCCTGTTTCGGAGGCATGTGAGATGTGGGTGTCGTACCCGTAGATGATCGGAAAATCTTGAACGTACACCTCCTGAAGTAGGACTATATCGATGTCCGCCGCGATCAGCATCTCCTTGAGTAAGGTCATTTTAATGCGCGACCTTATGGTGTTAATATTTATGGAGGCTAGTCGGTATGCTTGTCTTCGTTCCGCCATGTGTGTGTCGCCCATGGGAGCTTATGTCATCTGATGTTATACTGACACGTCGTGGGGCCTCGTCATATCCGCTGGCGTTAACTGCGTGTTTAACTTTGCAGGGGCGCCGTCGCTGCCCCGTCGCCTGTTGCGGCCGTCATCGGGTCATCTCCAGTGTCCTCTGACCAATCGCCTTGTGAACAGATCGTCGTCATCTTAGTCTTCTCCACCCCTTCCTGTTGTGTCGTCTTTTCCACTGTAGCAGACTGGTAGTGGGCTGCAGGCAGTTCTTCGTTGTCATACTTTGCAGGTCGCTCGTGGCTTTTCTTTTTATCGGGATGTTGACCTTCTTGATGAGAGATCACGGTAACCTCTGCGTGGTCACCGCCCCCCTCAACGTGTTCACTGTCTCCGGTCGTACGTTGTAAGCAGTCGTCTGACGGGGTGAGTCGCCGTTTCTTGTGTCGTTTTGGAGATCGTTGCTTACGGACATGGGCTTCCGTATCCGAATTTGGTTGTGCATCGCTGTCCTCTTTGCTGGCGGGGACGAAGGCGGCTGTTGGCACTACCCTACTGTCGATTTCCATGTTCTGTTCGAGTATCTCTGGTGGAGAGATCGTTCGCGGCATCTCTGTGGGGAGAGACGCTAACTCTTCCTTGAAGGTGTCTTCGTTTGCTGAACCTTCGGCAGAATGTTCTAGTTGTGGGGTCATGTCATTGTTTGAGTGAACGTTCTTCGTAAACACCTCTGCATATGTGAGAGGGAGGGTCGTGGCCGTAGATGTTTGTACAGGTTCTCCTGTTGGTACCTGAACAATTCTCCGTTGAAGACATTCTGAACGGACATGACCTTCCTTACCACAGCCTGAACATGTTTTTGGTTGGCCATCGTAGATTACTATTGCTCTGCAGCCTCCAATCGTGAGATAAGACGGCACGTGTTTTGTCAGTTCGATCCTTATTTGTCGTACGCCGTTAAGAACAGGGTACGTCGTAAAGGTTGTCCATTTTTCTGCTATGTGGCTTAGCACTCTACCATAGGGTTGCAGCGCTTTTGTCACCATGTCAGCCGGTACCTCGAAAGGTAGTTCAAAAACTCTGACGGTTCTTAGTCCCAGCCCTGCATGATCGATTGTCACTGCTCCGACATTTCCGTCAGAATGTTTGAATTTTAGTCCGTCTTTGTTCTCTCGCACAATCTTGTCACATACCATGTCGTTGATCAGTTTTACGTAGACCACACTACTTATAATGGAGAAGTGTATTCCAATCATCTCTCGTGGATCAATTTTAATCTCTTCATGGATGAATCTTTCCACTTCGAATGCTTTCGGTCGTGCAAATTCATTGTTAAAGCTGATCTTGATTGTAGACTGTCGGTACGAATGAGCCATTCTATGTCTATATGAAGTAACACTCGCGAAGACTGCGAGAAGTAAACAACCGCTCACGCGCGAGACACTGCGGCGGGACGTAAACAGTCCGTCCTCACCGCTGCGCTGTCGAAAGCAGACTGCGATCCTCGGCCACCGCAGCCGGCGGAAGAAACACTTCTCGTACACTAGAAGCATATTCCACGAAACTTTTCTTTATCCTTCCTGAAACCACTCATAGAAGCTGCATCAAGTTCTAAATACTTAGTTTCGGATGTAGGCTGTGCGGAATGCTAGTATCTCTCTTCATCTTCTTCGTTTTTTTTAATTTGTCCATTGGCATGCGTTTGCATTTTCTTCTCTTCTCTTCCCTGCTTTCGTTTTTCTTTTTGTTTCATGGCGTCTTCCTTCATTCTCTACATATCAGTGTATCCCAAAATGAAGACGATTATTCTCAGGCGAACAGGAAGCTATGAGAGTGGGCTGAAGTCGAAACAGCAGAAGTTCGCATTCGTGGCATTTATCTTTGTTGTGTAACCTTCTTGTCCGATACGGTAAATATCACTATTTGTCCCAGAGCTGACGTAAGTCTTTCGCATGGTAGTTGTGTTTTAGAAAGCTCTCTTTCACGACACCTTCAAGCTGCAATTTAGTTACGTCTCCAAAGACATCAAAGAGCACTTCACTAGCTGACAAAGACGTGAGAAGTGAGTCGTAATTAAAAGAACGCTGAAGATAACGACACCGCGAGATGTTAATAAGCTCCTGCAGGCGAGAGGAATGCCCTTTTTTATGTTGCGCAACGGACTCATTTTTTTACTAAATAATTACAGTCGGTGCAGAGCTGTGACGGGTGAAACGTAAAGACTTCCCGCCCAGAACGCTGTCCCGGCGATCTTGTTTTCTTTTCCACTAATTAGCTGCTGCTAAAAGGACAAACTACCTCCATGCGAAATTTTCCCCTCGGCACTTTCTGAACGTAATTAACGCTATACTCGTCGACGGAATTAAAATCACTTAAGGTGTCTAGATATATACATTAAAAAAAAAAAAAAAAAAAAAAAAAAAAAAAAAATACCTCGTCAGGACCGGAAATACTGATTAAAACTTCACAGAGTTTTAGTATTTCCTTAAATTTGTTGAACGAGTGATATAGTAGAATGAGCAGGGGAAACGTGTAGCTGCAAAAGGTGATTTGGTGGTTATTGACTAAGATCACGGAGGCGTCGGGCAATACATACCTAGGTGTCTGAAGATAGAAATGCTGGTTCTTTATCTTCACTGTGACTGATAGGGTAGCCTTAGGTTGCAGAACGGGGAAGACTACAGTCGCCGGCCGCGGTGGCCGTGGGGACTGAAGCGCTTCAGTGACGGTCTGCACGGCCACTACGGTCGGGGGTTCGAATCACCCCTCGGGCATGGATATTTGTGCCGTCCTAGTTCGTAAGTAGTTCATAAGTAGTTTGTAAGTTTAGGGACTGATGACCCCGTAGTTAATTCCCATAAGCTTAACAAACATTTGAACACTTTTGAGACTACAGTCCGCCTCCCACTTACCTGGAATTTGCACTTCCCACTATGCCATACGGACACAGTGTCAAATAAAAATACACGGAAAACCCTACTACGGCTACAGTCAGATCCAAATTGCAACTTTTGCACGTATTGCCGTCCCAAATTATCCTCATTACCTGCGGAATTCCTTCGGTTCCTATAAGGGTTGGCACTGGTGTGCTGCTGCACTAATAGGATCGCTGGCTGGTTTTTAAATGATGGTGACCGTACTCGCCAACACCAACGTGAATGTGGAGGCCATGCCAGTTCTACTGTTACCTCATTGTTTGTTGTTCCTGACCAGGTGGACAACGGGATAAGTGAACCCACTTATAACGTCGCATCTGGAGACAGAAATGGTCGAAAGGTATACGAAGAGTAGCTACTGTACAAATTGGCACGCGGAGAAGTGCCAAGGGGGAAATCTCTGCGATAGCGAGGAGTGGTTAGTAAGG
This sequence comes from Locusta migratoria, assembly GCA_026315105.1. Classification (NCBI taxonomy): domain Eukaryota; kingdom Metazoa; phylum Arthropoda; class Insecta; order Orthoptera; family Acrididae; genus Locusta; species Locusta migratoria. The sequence goes on from CM048747.1 coordinate 489,292,527, forward strand.
GCAGGCAGAAGTAGTTTGCTTCCTATTTGCGAAAATTAAAGCAAGGCCTGTGAAATACGAGGTTTTGGACTTAAATAGTGACAACACTGCTGTGGAGACACCATGCAATGCAATATACAGTTGTCGCAGATAGCGCACGTTGTTGACATACCTCTGAGCAAATGGACTCGCCCGTCCCAAGTCACTGGGTGCGCACAATCGAAAAACACAGTCGCTTGTGAGCGAGCGGTTTAATGTAACGGTGTCACTATGTTTTCGAAACAGGAACAACGGAGCTGAGCCGCTTATACGACTCAGCTACTAGATTCTAACGAAGAACTGGGACATGTGCTCTGATTGCACATGATTCCCTTTCAAGACCTTTATTGAAAACAAGTGAAGCAGTTTCTTTACTATGACCTCGTTGTTTGGTCCCTCGTTTCCATCAACACACACACACACACACACACACACGCGCACACATTTCTTTACAATAAAGTAACAAATATTACGTTGATGGGCAGACCAAACCTTAACTACAATTTACTCAATCTTGCGTGAACCGCATATTTATACAGACTCAGTGTCTGGAACCCGTAACAATAAAGAAAACAATTTAATGATTTGTAATAAATACTAAAAACAATGATTACACATGAAAAACAAATTCCCCGGGAGGTGTCTACAATTACAAAATACTACTTTTCCAATAAGAGGCTGGAAACCTATTGTTCAATAAGCTATATACTGGAAATATGGGCCTTGCCCTTTACCTCGATACCAACAACAAAAAATGAACAAGAAGTCTCTTGTCATTCACTAACGTATAACACATTAAATTAAAAGGTTAATAAAAAATTCTGGGTGTACAACCAACACAAGATTTAACATGTTTTACTGTGACGTAAACTTAGCGAATCAGTTAGTGAATAAAACTAAACACAAACTTTCACATCGCCGGCCGCGGTGGACGAGGTGACTGAGGCGCTTCAGTCACGGTCTGCAGGGCCACTACGGTCGGGGGTTCGAATCCCCCCTCGGGCATGGATATTTGTGCCGTCCTTAGTTGTAGGTAGTTCATAAGTAGTTTGTAAGTTTAGGGACTGATGACCCCGTAGTTAAGTCCCTTAAGCTTAACAAACATTTGAACATTTGAAACTTTCACATCAATTCCCCACAATACAGTGATGCAATCTACAATAAACACTCAACGCTATTGAGTGGCCTTGTACTAGAACATGAAACGTTCATTTACAGGAATGAGAACTGGTTTAAGACAATGTTATTCATCATTTTTATGACTAAATATGTTTACTGGTGGAGGCTGAGCCATCAGCCCGCAAAAATTTATATTTGCATTGTTGGTTAGAACTTAAAAAATACGTATTTCTGTAGTTTTGGAAAGGGAGTTAAATTGGAGAGGAGATTTTTTTGAAAATCTGTTGCTAATAAGACAATTTTGAAGTTAGCACTACAAATTTTCGGATTTGGATTCGGAGTTCGAATTTAAAAGACACGTGTTCCGATATTTATGGAAATTCGATCAATAAGGGGGAGGGGGAATATTGGATGCAAAAAATAATTTTCAAAAATATGTTGCTGTTAACTCAAATTTCAAGCTATAACTACGAGACTTAAGATATGGACTCTTTATCAGGATTAGAAAAAAACACTTGTTTCAGTATTTTTGGAAATTTTAACAACTAAGGGGGTAAAATAAGCGATCAAAATTTCTTTTCGAAAACACATTGTTGTCAAGACAATTTTGAAGCTAGAGCTGCAAAAATTGGTATTTGTATTGTTCGTTAGAATTTAAAAAATACGCGTTTCGATATCTTTGGAAATTCAACCATTGAAAAGAGGATATATTTTGAAAATCTTTTGCTATTAAGGTAATTTTGAAGGGGGTAAAATAAGCGATCAAAATTTCTTTTCGAAAACACATTGTTGTCAAGACAATTTTTAAGCTAGAGCTTCAAAAATTGGTATTTGTATTGTTCGTTAGAATTTAAAAAAATACGCGTTTCGATATCTTTGGAAATTCAACCATTGAAAAGAGGATATATTTTGAAAATCTTTTGCTATTAAGGTAATTTTCAAGCTACAACCACATAAATTGGTATATGTTTTCTTGGTCAGAATAAAAAAGATACGTGTTTCGGTATTTTCAGAAAATTAATAATTTAGGAGGTGAAGTAGGGAATGAAACAATGTTTGAAAATACGTTGCTACTAAACCAGTTTTGAACCCAGAATTACAAAAAAATATTTGCATAACTGGTTGGAATTTAAAAGACACATGTTGGGGTATTTTTCGAAATTCAACTATTAAGTGGTGCCATAGGGGGTTACAAGCAGTGACACCAAAAGTTCAAATGTTTATAAATCTTGAGAGACTTAACTTCGGGGTCATCAGTCCCTAAGGCTTACAAACTAATAAAACTAATGGTAAGGACAACACAAACACCCATGCCCGAAGGGCGAATCGAACCCCCGCCCCGACGGCGAACAGCAACGCGCACCGAGGATGGCGCCTCAATACGCACGGCCATTCTGCCTCGCCTACAAGAAGTATCATTTCATTGTGATAGTACTTAAGCCAAATCTATGAAAATTTATATTAATAGGGAGACACAACTGGTGCAGACCAACCAGAATCATCAGGCCCAATAACGTAATAATCGACTATATCAGTCCATACATTTACGGAAAAGCGCGAATGAAAATGTGTTGCTTGGCGAGTATTAGGTACACTTGACGTGTTTAAGTTAAGAAAGTTACTTATTCCGGCGAAATTGAAAAAAGCTTCATCTTTAACAAGAATTTGGTCACAAAATCGTGCTTTCGACTTTGCAACAAAATGATCGCTCTGAGAATTTCCGCAGCGAAGGGTAATATTGATCTTCAACGACAGCATGAGTTTAATGCGGTTCCTCTTTCAGTGTTCCATGAACGACAGTGTGCGATAGAGCCCTTAGCAGAAGATGCTTCGTAAGCTATCTTCGTAGATAAAATCCAGATTTCCAGAATTTGTTCCAGAGTTTCGAATGTACAATCTTAGTGGTGAGCATTTGTCTTCTTTGTGGCAGAGTAAAGTAGGTTTCTTCTGTCATGAACATTTTAGTAATAAAATGGAAGCACTTCAGAACAGAAATTACTTTTCGCATTCAGAATGAAAGAGGAAGAGATAACTACTGTACTTCGTTAAGATGGTATCATAAAGTTGTCACGTAATCGTACAGAATTATAATGACTCAAACCTGTGGTGAACAGTAACAAATACAGATCGTGCAGGAAGTCTTCGTTGAAGGTAGCGTTTTCGATAAATTCGTATCGCTGCTCAGCAACACATTTTGCCTGATCGTAAATCAAGTCCCATAGTTCAGCGATAACAAATCTCCCTTTTATCTTACCGTTTAACACTGGGGCAATGTCATCTGTACTGGCTACAGAGCTGAAGTGTCTCAGGATTGAGCATTCAGATTCCCAGAACAGATTTCATGTTCAAATGTTGGTATAGCTTATGGGACTTAACTACGGGGTCATCAGTCCCTAAACTTACAAACTACTTATGAACTACTTTATACTAAAGACGGCACAAATATCCATGCCCGTGGGGGGATTCGAACCCCCGTCCGTAGTGGCCGTGCAGACCATGACTGGAGCGCCTCAGTCCCCTCGGCCACAGCGGCCGGCCAGATTTCATGTACTCAACATATTGGGACAAATCTACTGTACGTCAGCTGACAATATTTCGCTCCAGAATGTTTATGCTCGTTGTTAAACATGGGTATGTATGAAAAAAATAGCAATATGAGCTGTTGTGCATTTTAATTTTAAAGAAAATGAGTGAATAGGATGTATTAGGTCCTCATAATAACCCCATATTAACTGTCTGTAACCTGTTTATCCTTAATTGTTCGCCTCTCTTACAAACTACAAGATGATTACGAAAATGAAGTGTGGCTTGGTTCGGGAACCTATGCGCTAAGAGACGATCGTAGACTTCCGCTTCCAACATCCTAAGTGGAGAACAGTTGATCAGACCCAATATCACGCAACAGTTAACGTTGAGAACATGCGCAGTACGCAATACTCATTCTATACTTATTTCTGCGATATGGTAGACGTAATTACATTACAAAGATTCAACGAAGCAGGCCGTAGTTCCCTATGTGTTTTCATCTTAAGCTCAGCAAACCGATCACTTACATCGGTGTTTTCTGCAGTGTCTAAGAATCCAACAAATTTATTTTAAGATAAACTACTTGCAAAATTATTACAGAATTTATTAACAGAAGAATGGAAAAGCTGGTACAAGTCGCCTACAAGGAAGATCATTTTGGATGTATAAGAATTGAAGGAACTCACCTTAAGACTCATCCTAGAATATAGGCTAAGGATGGCAAACCTACATTTCTAGCTCTTGTTGATTTGGAGAAAGCTGTTGACAATTTTTATTGGAATACAAATTCAGATATCAGCGTGGTTGGGAAGGGAGTAAGAGAAGGTTGTAGCCTTTCTCCAATGTTATTCAATATGTACATAGAACAAGCAGTGAAGGAAAGAAAGGAGAAACTTAGACAAGGAATTAAAGTTCAGTTGGAAGAAATAAAAACATTGCGTTTTGCTGATGACATTTTAATTCTGTCAAAGAGAGCAAAGGACTTCGAGCATGTGAGATGAGCATTAACAAGAGGAAAACAAGTGTAATTGAATGCAGTCTAAAGAAAATTGGGCGATGCTGGGGAAATCGGATTAGGTAACGAAACAATAAGGGTGGTTAATGAGTTTTGTTACTTGAGCGGTAAAAAACGTATGATGGTCGCAGTACAGATAATATAAAATTCCGAATGGCAATCGAAAGAAAAGCGTTCTTTAAAACAGAAATTTGGTAACAACAAATATTTATTTTAGCATAAAGAAGTATTTTCTGAAGGCATTTGTGTGGAGTGGAAAGTGAACGATAAAATAGTTCAGATAGGAGAGGATAGAAAAATGTTCAAATGTTTGTATAGTCTATGGGACTTAACTACGGGGCCATCAGTCCCTAAACTTACAAACTACTTACGAACTACTTACAAACTAGGACGGCACAGATATCCTCAGTCTCCTCGGCCACCGCGCCCGGCTAGGAGAGGATAGAAGTTTTAGAAGTGTGATGGTACAGAAGAAATGAAGATCGCGTTGCTAATGAGGAGGTACTAAACGTAATTGGGAAAAACAGAAATTTCTGGCGTATCTTGACTAGAAGGAGGAATCGATTGGTAGGACAAATTTTTAGACGTGAAGAATCGTGATTTTAGCATTGGAGGGAAGTGTGTGAGATAAACATCCCAGAGGGAGACGAAGAGGCGAATACAATAAGTAGATTTGGTTGGATGTGTGTTGCTGTTCTTATGATGACATGAAGAAACTTGCTGAGAAATAGAGTAGCGTGGAGAGCTGTATCAGACGAGTTCTCGGACTGATGACCACAAAAACAACAAATATTTTAGTGGGACAACCGTAAGAAATGAACAAAAATGCTACATCACTGTACGTTTAAATCACTTACTTTTGCTGTACATTTTTTCTTTGTGTGCTTCGAATATTTATACTCTGTATAACGTGGATTGTTCGAGCTAATAGTGATGACAGCTTCTACCGCCAATGTACATCATTTGTTTGTAAAAAGTAATTGCTAAGTTGTGAAAAACGAAACTGAATATTTTCAGGGAACTGAAGCCGTAACTGACCAATTTGGATGGTACGAGTGCGATGCGGAGACACAAAACGAAACGCTGTAGGCAATTTTCTAGATATTATATTATACACTACCTGTTGGCTTTGTCACAGAAAACGCATATCGTCTTCACAGTCGACAAAAGCCTGCGAACTTTGTATTGCATTGGGCGAAGGGGACGTTGCAAACAATGCCGACCATTGTTGGCGCCGCGGACACCGGGGACAAAATCCTTTGGAGAATTCCGCGCCGCTTTCACGTGAATGCGTCGGCGATATTCTGACATAATGTTGAGTTTTAGTGGATACGATGGCCATATTTCAAACGTGGCAGCCGGCCGCTTTTGTCTGCGGGCAGGGAGGCAAAGCGAGGCTCGGCACACGGGGCGAGCCGGCGCTATCGACAAAAGCCAGGTGGGAGGGGGAGGGGGGAGGGAGGGTCCACAAAAAGAGGCGTGCTCCGACACCCGGCTGGCCCTGCTGCGCGGTTCATGGCGAAACTCAAACACAAATATTTCGCTGGAATTAAAGGAGTGCCAATAAGATTGCAAACTGGATGGTCAGAGTGTTGGACCAAGGAATACAGAATGTATTTATTAAAAAAAAAATGTTCAAATGTTTGTAGAGTCTATGGTACTTAACTACGGGGTCATCAGTCCCTAAACTTACAAACTACTTACAACTAAGGACGGCGCAAATATCCATGCCCGAGGGGTATTCGAACCCCCGACCGTAGTGGCCGTGCAGTGTATTTATTATATTCTACATATATAGTGGTTAAGCCACGTCACACAAATTGAATTTTAATTTACAAAACGTAACTAGTTTCAATGAACTCGGTCATCATTATCAAACGTAAGCAAAAATTGCATTAAACACAAACTGAGAAAATAATTAAATTATGAAAAGGTGTAGCAAATGTAGCCAGGCCATCTAGGAGTGTGACAGTGACTCCCAACTGTCTGCTATAGTCACACATGGCAGTGGCGTAACTAGGACTTGGCTTTGGGGGGGGGGGGATAGATCTGCTTGACAAGCTAAATATTAGTCAGTTTCCAGACAGACTACCATCTACCACTCCCGTTGAAGATTAATTCACTCCCATCCAATGAAAGCATATGGTAAAACACCCCGAGTTTCCAATCTTTACCTTTACCAGATTGCTGTTATAGAATTATTTTTTTTTTGGGGGGGGGGGGGTTTCTGGGAAGGGGGGTTCTATCCCCCTCATCCCCTCCTCGTAGTTATGCCACTGATACATTGTATCACACCCTTTACAACTATATACAAGCTGTTTCACTAAATGTGTTTGCCTCTGTAACTTATAAAATAATAGGTGACGGGAAATTTTAATGCGTTAGGTCAACACAAGAAATGTTACACTTTCTGCGGAGCTATGAACCTAGTTTATTGTATCATTTTCCAAAGAGTTACAGCACAAAGATGTAATTTTTTAAAATGGAACAATAGTTTTTTCTGTCGTGTGTTGGATTCGTTGAAACCAGCTGCGTCCAAATCAATTTAAACTACACAATTCCTATCACTGTTAGTTTGGGAGCTACAACCCTTCATAGTTTAGGGGGTGGAGGCTACGTCAGCGTAGCTGGCTAGCTGGTGGTCATGAGACAGTGGGCCGTGCCCCAGGGGATAGCCACTCGGCCAGCCAGCTACGGTATCGCAGCCTCCGCCCCCGGAACTTTGAACGGTTGTAGCTCCCAAACTAAAAGTGATAGGAATGTAGTTTAAATTGATTTGGACGCAGCTGGTTTAAACGAATCCAATACATGACAGAAAAAACTGTTGTTCCATTTAAAAAATAATATCTTTGTGGTGTAACTCTTTGGAAAATGTTACAATAAAATATGTTCATAGCTCCGCAGAAAGTGTAACATTTCTTGTGTTGACCTACCACATTAAAATTTCCCGTCACCTATTATTTTATAAGTTACAGAGTCAAACACACTTAGTGAAACACCCTGTATAATTCCATACCATGCCACAACAGCTGTATTTGCAATATGAATGGTATTTGGCTGTTGAGCTGCAATAACCATGTGATATGGCAGGCACAACCAAGATTTTCTGTAACATCAAGACGTTAATATATGTAGCAATTGGTATTTATGGCGATGGGAACTACAATTAGTTGAATAATTAAAAATGTCTACCGAAAATCAGATACATACAGGAACAAACCAAATGAATTCAGAACATAGTACCAATGTGTACCATGTTCTATATTGGTACTATGTTCTGAATTCATTTGGTTTGTTTCTGTATGTATCTGATTTTATGTAAGATATTTTTCATTATTCAACTAATTGTAGCTCCCATCGCCATACATACCATTTTCTACGTATATTAACGTCTTGATGTTACAGAAAATCTTGGATGTGCCTGCCATATCACATGGTTATTGCAGCTCAACAACCAAATACAATTCATATTGCAAATATAGCTGTTGTGGCATGCTATGGAATTATATATAGCTGGAAATGGTGCGATACCATGTGTGACTATGACAGACAGTTGGGAGTCACTGTCACACCTGTAGATGGCCTGGCTACATTTAGTACACCTTTTCATAATTTGAAACTAGTTACGTTTTGTAAATTAAAATTCAATTTGTGTGACGAGGCTTAACCACTATATATGTGGAATATAATAAATAATTAATCATCACACACTCCTTACTACAATGTCATAGAATACATAATGTTTCGTGGTCGACGTTTCATTTCCATGGCTGATTTTAGAAACATTTATTGTCACACAGTGGCGCAGTCAGAATTTGGTTTTGAGGGGACCTGATTTTTTAAGAATAAAGCCTATTGAATTTATTCATCCTTGACTTATTTTTAAACTTTTTAGAATTTAACCAATTATACTACGGAAACAATTGCAAAAGAAACAAAATGAATAGGTTCGCATTAATTTGGAAGTGGAAGAGGAGCAACGTGGTGGAAATGGAGTGTATATAATAAGCTCGTAAAGTAATTGAGTAGCTTCTAAGTTACTAGCAAAAGTGAAACGTCTTTACTGTTTAATTAATATGAGACTCTGCGTCTAAAAATTCAACTAAAGTAACAGTGTTGATGTTAATAAGATTCCTCTCGGTGGTGCCGCTGACCTGATAAGTAGCGGGTCGCCGAATATGAACAATCTGCTCGTAACTTCCGCATAGCAGTAACAATAACGGCAGCGTTAAAGCTGGTCGCGCCACGGTGGAGTAGCCGAGCGGTCTAAAGCGTCTCGCTGCGGAGCGCGCGGTTGCTCGCCGTGGAGGTTCGAGTCCTCCCTGGGGCATGGCTGTGTGTGTTTGTCCGTAGGTTAGTTTACCTAGGTTTAAGTGGTTTGTAAGCTACGGACTAGTGACCACGCAGTTTGGTCCGATAGATTTCACGTTGACGACCCATTGTCAGGTTCACTTGTGCTTGGCAAATTATAGTAACGTTGTGATTTATTACATGTGTAGTACTTAAAATTTCCTTTGCCGATCTTTTTAAAAATAATAAAAAAGTAATAAAATTAAAAAATCCTGGAATTTCCACTGGGGTAGGAAGGGGGTGGGGGGGTGGGAGAGGCATGGCTGCGCCACTGTTATCACTAGCAACTGAAAAGAGACATCAGGTTAGGGTTGCCCGATGGTCTGGATTCTCCGACATTTCATCCATTGGTGTATGTATCTGGGGGAGGGATACTGTAAGCGTACTGTAGTCAGCGCTTGCATTATTTATAAGTTTATTTTACAGGTGCGGTTACAAGACGGGGACGCGAGATGGCCTGGGCCCTCCCAAAACAATTAATATAAAGAAGAAATAAGTACGACGTCAGAATTATTTCCATGAATGATGCGTAAAAGCATGGTAGTGGTGAACACTCGTAGTTCCCTGCATTTGTGACGGGACTGGGGTGTTAGTGCTGTGAATTTCGCGCCAGTTTCCTTAAAAGTGCTTTATTTTTCATGATTTAATATCAAAAATAAAAAAAAGTTGATCTCAGTAAAGTAACATGGGCTTCAGCGCAAATTAACCTCTAAATACGAGTGGAAACCTAATACATAATACTATGGGGCATATACTTAAATTTTATTATCTTTAAATTAATCTTGCCCCTTTTCCAGAAAATAAATTTCATATTAGCCACTGATCAATGTGACGTCCAGGCTCCAGATAAAATACAGAACCTACCGAAAAACAGATACTCATCAAGATCTCGGCAATTCAATAACTTGAATTTTATCAAAAGCGCTCAGTGAACACCAATAAAAAAAAAAAAAAATACAATTACATGTCGTCTATCGTCCCCCGGGTGAGAGACAGTCGCGCTTATTACTGAACTACAGGGCGGAAACGACAACAGAGACCGAATTAATAATTAGGATGATCTTTGATACAAAGTGCCTGAATTTTATATCGATTCTAACTACTATAGTAATTAAATTAGTAAACAATGTAAACTCCAACACAATGTAAAAAAGGAAATATAGAAATTAAATGTAAATTAATTATGTGACAATACTAAATTAAATTTTTATTTAAGTAGTAGGATTTGATGGTGAAAGTAAGGTTTTCATCTATATAGGCCTATTTTATCAAATCAAATGCTGTGCGTTAGTCTCGCTAATTGAGAAATGGCATAGCAAATTTGAATCTTTTAGCCGTTGCTTTAATAGTGGAGTAAAAAAAAAAAAAAGGAAAAGCCTCAAATGAATTTCGGAAAAACCTAAATAATCAGAATTGGTAATTTTGTACTTCGTTGAAATTTTGCACATCTGAGTTTCAAAATAAATGGAACGGCACTTAATTCATACATAAGATATTGTACGGAGCATAGCGGAGGGTACCTTACAGGAGTCGTAGACACCGTCTGTCCGATCACAACGAAATTTGGTACTTGTAAATATTGATTAATCAACAAGGAAGCGAGGAGATGAAAGCGTCGGGACGAGAGGCGATTTGTTGAGAGCATGGAAGGAAATGACTGAAGCAGCGGAATAGATGAGACTATTAGATGGGAGAGGGAGGAGAAAGATGAGGAAGAGTCAGAGGTTGGTAGAACCATTGGAGGGAAGAGTAGAGGTAAGGGATAAGGCTGAGAACATCAATTAACTGAATATTGGAATAAATAATTATCTCTCTCCTTTTGCCAATGAAATCTTCTTGAAGAGTAATAAAATTTTAGGTGACTCGAATATCTTACTCTAACAAAAAGAATAACAAGTTGCTAGAGGCGGAAAATGTTTAGAATTGTGATAAAAATGTCAAACATACATGGCTGCTAATATTAAAATATTGTGCTAAATCAGTTTCATATCGATTGAAGTCGCCAAATTATATACCATAAAATTCTAACAAAACGTGTAAAACTGCAACAGTTTCACAAAACTGTTCGCTCAGTGTCTCCTTTGCAAGATATGTTTCATTTATAACTAGCGCAATAATACAAAAAAGGGCGATGACCTTTATCCACAGCAGAAATTTTGTTCTACGACCTCGAAAAAGTGTCAAAAACATCGGAATATCTTTCATCAGTACCTAGCATAGTTGCATCAAAAAATGTTCAAATGTTTGTTAAGCTTATGGGACTTAACTGCGGGGTCAACAGTCCCTAAACTTACAAACTACTTATCAACTAGCTTATCCTAAGGACGGAACAAATATCCATGCCCGAGGGGGGATTCGAACCCCCGATCGTAGTGGCACTGCAGACCGTGACTGGAGCGCCTCAGTCCCCTCGGCCACCACGGCCGGCCATAGTTGCATCGAGACATTCGTGTGCTATGTAAATTCCTTTACGAATGCAAGATCTAATATACTCAGGGGTGTTTATTATTTCGCACACTTCGGTGGCAGGAAGATTCCAATTCTGTGCAAATGTTCTATAAGGAAGGATGGCCACAAATTTTCTAAATTTGCTTGCACCGTATCCTTTCGTAGGTGTTTAGCAAGTGCGCTGTTATCAACATTATAAGGTATGTTTTTATTTCCATTGTGTCGTCAAGTGGTCATAAAACTACTTCTTGAATTTATTATTAATGAGCCTCATAATTGAGATTTTGGATAATTTTAGGCAAACGTTTATATAGAAATTCATTCCTGTTTAAACGTCTGCCGTTTCATTCACATGCATTTCTGCACATGATGGTAGTAATTGAAATGCTTAATCATTCCCAACTTCGGTAATTGAGAAAAAGGCAAATTTTATTTGTGTGCAGCTCTTAGGGGTATTTGGAAGGATGCTGTCGCCAGTGACGCAGAAATTGAACCACGGAATAAGACAACCTTTTTGTGATCTTGAAGCATCCACGAACCTACGAAACACTGCAATATTGTGACAGGATGTCAGATGATCAGTTGTATGAGAAGGTAGGAGACTAATGACTACATATCGAAATGTTAGGGCACTGAATACAAAAATAAAGATATAAAAGGATGTCTTGAAGATTTAAACTCCTTCTCAGCTATTATATTCCCTCTACCACAAATTACATACGATAACGTATTTTATTCAGATATTGTTTATAAATGTAATTTGGGTGCGATACAATATTTTGCTGTCAACTCTGTGCTTGAGAAAGGTGAACAGGTGGGGTTTAACAGCTTTGACATAATTGCAAAACGTCATATTGACCATAAATGTTTGCTTTTTCTCAATGCTACCGGTTTCGGTTAGTTTACCATTATCAAGCATAGTTAAAGTCTGCTAACGCTTGATAATTGAGAAAAAATTAATATCTATGGACAATATGTCGTTTTGCAATCTCTGCTTGACGTTTACATAGCGTTTACTTTGAGCGAGACACCTCGGGTATCCAGACTCCAATCCTGATCTTCCTCCGCCCATTTTCCTCGGGCGTTTTAATGGGACACACACTATAGGCCTCCCTGCGTAGAGGCCATATTCCCGAAGGCGGTTTGGGACTGCCTTTATATTGTGCGACCTGTTGCTGCCTGGAGAGTGCGATGCAGTCTCCCGACACGACTGGCTGTTAGCCGGGGATAGCGATCATCTCTTGTTACTAAGATCAACCTTGGCCTTGCCTTCTATTAAATGTTTCTGCTGTCTGAAATCGATTACAGGTCCTGGAAATTACACACTGGTACACTAAAATAGCTGCAGCCACCTCCCTATGTGTTTGTCTCGCTTACAACCTTCCTATGGCTCTCCATGCCATTGCTTCGAGTAACTCAAGTTGTTGTTCCCTTGCACTATCTGCTTATTTCACTATCTGAAGCCAACTGCTCGTGTAAATCGTAAACGCAAGTCAACACCAACCCCGCCTGCAGCAAGGCTCTCTTATTAGCACTGTCTCGTTGCCGTAATATTGCTGTCTCCACTCCGTAGAACCGACGGAAAGACGACGAACCATTTTAGTTCTTTCTTGCGATGATAATATTTCAGAACATAGATATCTCAGCCGATCCCCTAAGTTTTGACCAGTGTAGTGGCAGGTAACATTATATCAATCTTTAGCAAGGTGTCAACTCTACTATGGCTGTCTTCTTCTTACACAATTTGTGGTATGAATTACTGTTTTTGGTGAGAACCACCTAATCCCATTCAGGTGGGAAGTAAAGGGTGTGTAAAGCTGGTACTCGTCCCTAAAAACTGAGAGTGCTGGAAGTTATCAGAGGGGGAATTTCGGTTGACTGCTATCGATATTTGCGGTCGAATCGTCACTAGACGTCATGGTCACGACATGTCAGCAAATAAACAGACGGCGACTTGTGAATTCGACGAATATGAATTTTTTTGAAACTCGTTCACTCACAAACTTGGCAGTCGCTAGATATTCGGAAATGAACAGCCAGCTTTTTCTTTCAATGGTGTTCCAGGTATGTGAGTGACACTCACACTTTTAAACGTACAATCATGATTTCTACCTTTATTACTGTAAACGGTAATGTTACATGACGTGCAAACGAAAGCAAAAGAGGAATATACAAATGTGTTGACCACGAGATAGAGTCATGTCTTATTTCTGTGTACTGATGCAGTCCATTCCTTTTCGGTTTGTGCTCGATTATGGAACTGAACAATCTGTTTTTTGAAACCAATTCTATGCTGATTTGAGGATGACATGTTTCTCAGGCATATCTGCCAAAATAAAATTGTGATGTGGCACTCAGCTTTTTCCGACCGAAATCATAATTGTCAATTAAAAATTAGTTGATGTCCTTGAAAAAAATGCATTTGATTGTGGTCACACACAAAGTGAAATCGTCAATCAGACAACTATTAGTTACAAGGAAGAATGTAAATGTCAATGGTACTTACTTCAGTTACAATAATTTAAGCTATTTCTTTATGTTTCAATCGAAACAGACGCTCGGAAATCGCCACTTACTCGTTTATAAACGGTCAACTATCGGTATTCGTGGCAAATTTAAATGTCACTAGCTGTCTACTCATTTCAGGCACAGTAATTTAAGCTTTTTTCTAAGGTTCATACCTAAATACGTACTTGTAAATCGCCACATATTATTTAACAGACGGCCAGCAAGAAGGAAGAGTGTAAATATCCAGAATGATATATTCACTCTGCATCGGAATGTGCGCTGACATGAAACTTCTTGCCGAACTAAAATTTATGACCCGTACTCACAGCTTTACTCCCCCTGTACCTCGCCTACAAATTTTCAAACTTCATAGAGCTCTGCTGCGAATCTTGCAGGACTAGCACTCGAGGAAGAAAGGATATGGTGGACGCATGGCTTAGCCACAACGTAGTGCGTTTCTATAATGATATATCCACTCTGCAAAACAATTTGCACTGATAAGAAACTTCCTGGATAGCAGGGATGAAAGAGAGAGAGGGATGGGTGGAGGGAGGTGGGAGAGATTGGGGAGGAGATAGAAGCGAAGGTGATGGACAGAGATGTTAAGTATGGAGGTGGGAGAGGAAACAGTGGATAAAGGGATGAATAAGAGATGGTCAGAAACAGAATGGAGCAGGTGATGGACCTAGAGAAAGTGTAAAGGAGGAGGAGGGTATTGGACAAAGGGGTGGGAAGGAGTAAAAGTGGCAGGTAAGGAGTTTGTTTGGAAACGTTCCATAACATGTTGGAGGTTAGGCAATAATCCATCAATCGTACATAACACGTTAAAGTGTACTACTATAGACTATGTGATAGTAGCAAATGAACATCTTAAGAGATTTTATTCTCTTGAAACTGGATAACTGTGTTTGATGTTTGCTTTCTAAATCTAAATATTTCCGCTCAGAATTCGTTTTTAACGAAACTCGTTAATTTATTCTGATTATCAGATTTTGGAATTGTAGAAGATTAATAACTTGAGACTATAGTGTCACATATATTCGTCTTTGCTGCACTTTTTAAATTAAATGGTATACAAAAATGTATTAGTCACTACAAGGCTGAATATACGTCACTCTCCGACACTTGAAGTAGCATAGACTTCTGCATATCGTGTTATTGATGCCAGGGTCGGTCATTTATTACTCAATTCGATGGCTTACCAACGTTTTCAGATAGTTACATAGCTGGTGTTTGTGAAGACGCATTTCCACAACAACGGTTCGTCAACTGCTGTTGAAATATATCTGCTCCCGCTATTTAACTAAAAATTTTTCAGCCTGAACCTAATGATATGAAGCATGCCGCGGCGGAGCGGCCGATCGCACTCTGGCATGCGTTTGTGCCGTCTTTAGTATAAGGTAGTTCATAAGTAGTTTGTAAGTTTAGAGACTGATAATCCCGTAGTTGACTCCCTTAAGCTTCACAAACATTTGAACATTTGATATGAAGCATAAAAACGCCTCAAGCCTCAAGATGCAGTACCGTATGGGCGAAATATCTATTGAGTGTGTTGGAACTACGTTACTATTTTATTTGGTGATGGTTCTTAAAGGTGATAAATGATATTCCCTCAAAAATACCATTCAGCACAATATGTGCGTGAATGTAATCATGTTACAAGGAGTATAATGTTGACGATAAATGTCAAGTAGCAGTGAACTCCGTGAATTTAAATAATATTATCGTCACTAACACTTGCAAATGATGTAGCTTAGAGAACCCGTATTCAGTCTGACAATGTTGACGGTTGGTGGCAAGAACACCTCACACGGCTGGGGAGTTACCCACAATTTTGGTCGCGTCCCTAGGCCAGTCTTACACCATTCTGAAGCAATTGTGATAAAAGAGAAAAAATAATTAAATAACCATTCTTGATGTACAAATCGGCAGCAGAGTGCTGTATGTGAAGAAACAGAGCCACGAAATCGAAATACAGGCTTTTTTGTATAATTTATGGCTGCGACACTATTTAAACCTGTCACGAGCTAAATTATAGCCCGAACGATGTTCTATTGCCAGTGCGGATCATGTTCGACATACTCGTAACACACTGCGGTCCTGCATGAAAATGTGCCGCGGTTCACCTTTTCAGGCGACCTTTCCTCCACGCTGCAGGCATCGATAAATTGACGAAGCTTCTGCTCCGATGCAACGTTCAGTGACCAGAAATAAAGGTGTAGTAGTTGTTTTTGTTCCCTTCTTGTGTGGAAAGCAGGCGAGCACCATGTTACAATATAATGTAATAAACAACGATCCATCTCATTGGCACGCGGTTACTTACGAGATAAAATTTGTCTGACGACGGTACTCGACGTTTCTCAGTATCACAATAGCGTATTCAACGAGCCTTTTATTTCAAAAAAGACTGCCGTTACCTTCCGCTTTAAATCTGGGTAACATATTGAGCTTTCGATGAAATCGACCAGCACCTTCCAAAGGAACAACTGACTGCCGATCCTGCTGCTTTTGGTGGCTTTTTATGGCCTTTAGACAGCTTGTTAACGGCACATCAGTCGGTTACGTCATCGTTACGTCATCCAGCCAGAGTTTATGCTCTAATCCACAAGTGAAGATGTGACGTTTAAGAGCTCTCACCGTATTTACCTCAATTTTCTGGCACATGAAAAGTTCAGTTCATACAAAGCGTCTCAGGGTTGAGATGTCTCATACATCGTCGTACACATTTCGACCGACGATAGTTATATATCACGTTAGCCCATCACCCATTGAATACCGCTCGGTAGCGCTAGTACTGATACTGCCGACATTCCGGTCGCGATAGACAATTTTTAATGGCTGTTAGGCTGTCTGTACACGGAATATATTTCCAATTCCAGTACTAAAAGTAAAGCAGCTGCCACCAGAGGAGTTATTCTGAAAATTGGTTGAACGTATGTGTCATTAGTATTGATTTTTAACAGACTTGAAAAAGTAGGAGATTCTCAATTCGACTTTATTTTTTTAAATGTTTGTTATCTCAGATCCTTTCACTGTGAGAACGGATTTCACTGATTCTTTTTTTATTCCAACGCTGGTGCATTGCGTGTGGTCCCATTTAAACTTCATCCAGTTGTGACAATGTCATCCATAAGAAAACCTGTAAGTCTTAAATTTGCATTAAGTATGTGTGCGACAAATGTACGAATAACTCATTATCACGCCAATCAACGTCGATGATTCTTTTATTATTGGAAAGTCTGTACTTCAAGGGTATCTTGATGAGAGTTTGGTTCTTATTATGGGGTCAATGACAAAATAACGGAAATCTTGAACTCTTAGGAGTAAATTACCGATACTCGGGCGTATCTTTTATAGCCTAGCCGGATATTTGAGTCACCTACAGTAAAGTCGTTATGGTCAAGTAATTCCCTGTTCAAAACTTTTTTCATGTAAAACCGCATTTTTAAATGTCTATTTTTGCGCTCTTCGCAAGTTTCTTTTGAAATTGTCCTCGAGATATGTTTTCTCTATTGAGAAAATATATTACATTACATATCAATTAAATTATATATATATATATATATATATATATATATATATATATATATATATATATATATATATAGGCATTTCTTTCTCATTTCATTTGTTTTATTTAAACGACGCTGTCTCATATAAGCAACACGTTTAGTAGGTGTACCCTTATTCAGAAAAAATAGTTACTGCACTTCAGATTCACTGAACTCAAAAAACAAACAAAAATTTTAACAAAAAACCGACTTAAGAACTATTCCAAAACAAATTAATATGCATTAAAAGGTAAAAAAAAGTAATATTCCACAACTTAATAATCAACTTACTTTTATTACTCTCCAATACGTAGGTATTATCTATGTGTTTACCACGCAAGAAGATAGAAACCTACCCACTTTAAATCTAACTCAGCACATACCTATGAATAACAAACAATGCCCAAAATATTTTTCAGAGTCCTCCTAAGTAAAATGAAATGAAAAATATTTTACTTTAAAGCCAGTCAAGTTTTTACGGTAATATAATGTAGTTACAATTATTGTTATTTTTGGAGTCGGCGTCAGCCAAGGAAACACTAAAATATACCTAGCAAAATAATACGACAATATTGATACCGAAGTCGGATCGGATATTTCCTTTATTGACGCCGACTACAAAAGTAACAATAATTGTAACTACATTGCATACCATCATAATAACTTGATTGACTTTTAAGTAGTCTAATATTTTTCATTTCGTTTTACATAGGAGAACTCTAGCAAATATTTTGATCATTGTTTGTTATTCATAGGTATGTGCTGAGTTAGATTTCAAGTGGGTACGTACCCATCTATCTTCTTGCGTGGTAATTACATAGATCATACCTACTTATTAATGAGTAGAAAAGTACGTTGATTATTAAGTTATACAGGAATACACTATTTTATTTCTTTTTAGTGCATATTAATTTGTTTTGGAAATTTGTTTTGTTTCTCCGGGTCTTTTTGTAAAAAATTTTATTGATTAATTATGCTTTACTCGGTATTCATATGAATTACCGAAGCGACTGCATAACAGACAAGTTGAACTGTGACATGATCCGTAGTCTACGTGACATAGAGCCTGTGACAACTGACAGTTAGCCAACGAGACACAGAGCGCCTAGCTCCAGGTTAAACCTAGGCATCTGGTGTGGCTTTATGAGCTCAATTAATTTCCAGCGACAGTGTGAAGACCATCACCAAAATGAGTGGATTTCTCAAGTTAGTCTGTTTAACGATCTGTGTTTCACATTAACAAATTTTATAAATAGATGATGATTTAAGTAAAAAATGGTTTTTTGTAATTGTGAGAAGAATGTTTTGTAACTTTTGAAAACGATCTATCGATTTAATAGTCGTTGTATGTACTCGACAACCGACGTATATGCTGACTTAATACGTTCCTGTATTCCTCAAAGACTATTCTTTGGACTTATCCAATGTTTCCTTTTTTTCTATTTCCTGTTGTTAACGCATTAGGAATTATCGTAAGTCGTATCTGGAAAACCTGGTTTCTGGTGACATAAAAAGAGAAATGGAATTAAAAGCGGACAGGGATGTATTTATACTGAACATATTCTAACTAGTTCCACCACATGAAAGACATATCACGCCAAAAGTTTCATACAGAGTGGTCATATCGTGGTAAAATTCATTGAAGTTTTTGCCAAAATATAGGAATATTAACTTTATTTTCCGTTGATAATGGTTTCCACAAAAGAGACTTGGGTAAATAAGTTCAAAGATCTAGCTTTTAATGTCATGAACACAGTAACAGCTGTAGGGTTACCGAAAGAAAGAATTAACGGTAATTTATTTCAGCTTCTTTCAGTGTTGTTGATACCGCATATACCTCAGTCTAAACGTGTTGGAAAAAAGAAAGCAGAGAGAACTGTTCTTTGATATATAAACCAAAAAAGCAACAGAAACAAGAACGAAAATTCATTTAACTCACTATGTTTCCAGCACTGTTGTGGGCTGCAACTATTTGTTATTAGGAAAGTTTCAGACCTATTCTCTACAGCCTAATAAGGGAGATATAGTCAAATACATGCAAATGTTGGTTCTTTTAAATGTATAGGCATCGCTAGACGTAGACTCTGAAAAGAAACTAAAATAAATGGGTGTACTATAAACGATATATGCTTTATTTGAGATATTGTATGTAAAATAACTGACACTTAGTTCTCTAGAAACTCCTGATGAACAAGTGTATTAGGAATTTTGAACATATTCATGAACGTAGGAGTAAACTAGAAGCTTCTGAAAATAGTGTTGCTGTTTCATATTACTTTACGAAAGTGCCTGTTGTTACTCTTAATGAGTTCACTGGAAGCAAGACGAACAGGGAGATTCCACTGTAGCAAACTTTGAGAGAACTTGCATTGATACGGGTAATGGTGGGTATAATTAATTCCTCATCCTCAGTTCCTGTAAAAACTATTATGTAATCCACGTGAAAGTAAAATGTACCGCTGTTTAGACCTTTGAAAATAAATCTCCAAAAGGAAATCACACAGAAATTATTACATTGGTTTGCCAGAGGCTGTGGGAAGCACTCTGGTCGTGACGTCACTGGAGGCAGTAACAGGCTTCTCTTCACTTAGGCCAGAACTATCACATTATAGTCATCCTTAAATTTTTTAAAGGCGAATGTTTCTTATTTCCTTAACGCGGCAACAGCTGGATAGATTTGGATGAAATTTGTAACGGTTGTACTCTGAATTTAAACGTTAGATACCTTACATAAGGCCGGCCGCGGTGGCCGAGGGGACTGAGGCGCTTCAGTCACGGTCTGCTCGGCCACTACGGTTGGGGGTTCGAATCCCCCCTCGGGCATGGATATTTGTGCCGTCCTTAGTGTAAGCTAGATCATAAGAAGTTTGTAAGTTTAGGGACTGATGACCCCGCAGTTAAGACCCATAAGCTATACAAACATTTGATTTGAACCTTACATAAACTGCCAACGGGTGAAAGGCAAAGAGCATCTTAGAATAGCCGTCGACACCATTTGACAATCACTGTGAACCTCGACAAGGTGTATTTCCATGGGGAGGGCTTTTAGAAGCCATAAGCTACCATATAGTGCTTCATGGAGAGTAACTAATGACAGATACCGTATGAAGTATCATCATCATCATTGGCGGATAAACATTTTTCAAAGGTAGTTGGGGGCGGAGGAGTTGAAAGCAGCGAAGGGGAGAGACTGTGGAGGAGAATATTGACACATGAGTAGGAGAGGAATAACGAACAAAGACGAAAAGGGAGAAGATGGGCCTTGAGAGGGGCGAGGAGAATGGATGGACAGGTGAAAAGAAATGAAAGACGGGGTGGGGGCAGAGAAGGGGAAATGAACAGGTGAACAGAGAAGACGAAGTAGGAGATGAATGGATTGACAGCAGCAACAAATAATGAATTGAGAGAGACAGAAGAAATGAAAGGACTCGGGAGTGAGGGTGGCGGGTTAGAGGGAGGAGAAGGAGGGGGTGGCGAAAGGGGCTGCTGGCTGCTACGAATTTCTGTTTCGGGTATACTTTTCAGTTAAGAGTGGCAATTGCACCTGACGTCCTCAGCTTTTTGCTGCGTGTATTCCCATATTTGTCTTATCCTACACACGTTACCAACATAAATTGTTCCCTGAAATGATATCACTTGGCCTTTCACTTTTTCTTGCAGCGTTTACTATGTGTCACATTGCTTTCCGATTCTACAGAAGCCCTCCTCATTCGCTATAAGTGTACCTAAATTTCTATGTTCTTCTGTAGAACTGTATCTCATACGCATAGACTCTTTAGTTCCGGTTTTCCGATATCCATGTTTCAATTCTACGCAAAGCTGTGCTCTAATCGTTCAGTCTCAAATTTTCCTCCTCACATTATGTCCAATGTTTGATAATAGTAGACTCCTCTTAGCCATTAACGGTCCTTTGTCTGTCCCAATTAACTATGTCTTCTTTGCTTCGTCCGTTGTGAGTTGTATTGCATCTAACTTAGCACAGGCCCTTGACTTCATCTATTTCGTGAAGAACTATTTCGATGTTAAATATCCATTTTCGTTTCTACTACTTTAATATTGTCATTTTGCAGTTAATTCTCATGTTTTGCCCTCGTTATTCATTCAATATATATTGTAATTATTCTTTACTATCACTGAGAAAAACAATATTCTACGTCAGTATGATCAATGGATACCAGAATAGGCGCCTGCTGTTTTAGGTTAATCACGAAATAAGAATGTGGCCAGCGTTGTGTGTACTGTAGTAGGCTAATTACTGGTGGGTTGATATTGGATTTTATGTCCAAAGCCGGTCAATACAATAAAAATTATAACTCATTTGTGCAACTTTGACTGCCTTCATGTACAGTTAAAGGGCGTACCTTCGGAAATATAATTTTGATCAGCAGACGCGATCACTGCATGCTTAAAAAATCATATCTCTTACCACGCATATACCTTTGGCCACGTCTACAAATGCATCTAAGAAAGACTATGAGAGCTGACGTTTCTCTGTCATACTTTCACGAACTTATAACTGGAAAGCAGAAAGAACAGACAGTACGTATCCCTGATATACCACTGACCTCCACTGAACTGCCAGTCCAATTTAAAAGATTGCAAACTCCAATAAAATTAGTTTATACTTTTACTATTAATGAAGCAGAAGGATAACATTTTCAAACTGCGACATTAATATTAAAGACTATTGCTTTTCTCACAGCCAAACGTGTGTCGCTTGCTCTAGAGTAGGAATGAAATGTGTATATACTCCAAATAATAAAATTAAAATGTTGTTTATAGACAAGTATTGCAACAAATTGTTAAAATGTATTGTCAATAATTTTTACCTCTTATTATAACGTTTTTTCCCTTTTATTCCAACTACAAGAAAACCTTATATCAAGTCCATAAGCGAAGTTGGGTACTTCATCTAGTTAACTAACAAATTTAACGTAATCTAGCGTACTGTGTGTTATGTACATTCAGTTAGTAACTAGATCAGTCTCGGTTTCGTCAGATGTCAGCTGTGTTGCCCATCTAGAGCTGTATATTTTCCAAGGCACAAACACGAAACTAAACGGACAATATTTAGCCAACTGTACTTGAAAATACCCGCTATTGAAGCATATATCTGAAATCCAGTGTGGATACGGCGTGTTTGAAACGTGTGGCAGAGTGACGTTTTGCTGTAAAAGCAGACGCATATCACGCGAACCTGTGCACGGCTGAACGCACCACGCACCGCCTCCGGTGCGAGACAAAGGTCAGTTCCACGAGACTCACAAAAGGCACACCCCTTGTGTGACCAGTCAGCTTTGCAATGGACGC